>JAZKJV010005073.1:0-33771 GCA_037367405.1 Ottelia alismoides | reverse complement strand
TAAGATAGGGGCATAACTGATAATTGCGATATCTCGGAGGAGCACAAGTGATGAAATCCCAAAAAGATATTCTTCCACCCGATTCTCGAAAGAGCCCTTCCTCGAAGAATATTCGATACACGAGGAGAGACATCGACATAGGTTTTTCGGTCAGCATCTCTCGGAAATATATCGGTACTTCCAATATTAAAAAAGCGTATATTTTTCTACCTGAAAATGATAGTTTTTTTTCTCAGCATTTGGCCATGTCTCTCTGAAATATATCAGCAATTCCAATATTAAAAAAAATCTCTTTTTTTGCTCGGTTCGGGAATAAGCAGAAATAAGGATGGAGAGTACGGAGATCGGGAATAAGCAGAAATAAGGATGGAGAGTACGGAGAATAAAGACCTATTCTCTATTTGATTGGAAAGATATGAATAAGGAGAATAAGGTGGAATAAGTGTAGGTAAGGCAGAATAAAAATATGAATAATAGTGGAATAAGATGAAATAATGAGATGTGGATGGGAATAAATCGTACTCTTTGGAACCATGTTGGACGGAGAATTGACTTCTTATTCCATTACTTATTTTTCAAATGAACATGCCTAAATGTAAGACAATTTTTATTCCTAAAGCAATGATGCAAAAAAGGTCGATGGGTGGACCCATTGATCGAATACAGAGGATCCTATGCTGTTACAGGAGAATGCTATAACAACTGATGTGATCGAGCAGTAGGGATGAAAACGGATATGGATATATTCGAATATCCGCTTACGTTATTCGAAACATTATCGGATACGGATATCCGTATATGAATATTAATCGAATGCAGATAGAATATGGATATGTGTTGTAAAAAATTTTTGCATACGGATAAAGATATGGTGATGGCTCGAATATCTGAATTCGGATATCCGAATACAACATTTAATATTGTTTATATATTAGTTAATGTAATATAAGCCACATCCAATGTTATTATATTAGTATATATATTATATTATACAATATATATATTAATGATATTAATAAACTTTCGTTTGGGGATGGGCACGAACAAAATTTACGAAACACTATTCCTCCTTTTGCTTTCGATAAAAAATCCATGTCACATCGATGTTCCTTTTTATTATGATACAACTTATTTATATTTCATTATCATTTTTTTAAAATCATTATGAAATATGATAAAAATTCAATTGGTATTCATACGTGGTCTTTATTTGATCCGTATTCGGATTTATGTTTACTGGATCCATATTTGTATTCACTCTTTAATCGATTCATATTTGGATTGGCTCTTTATTCGATCCGTATTCGGGTCTGCTTTTTATTTGATCCGTATTCAGATTCGATAAATATCCGATTCACATTCGTATCCGTATTTTTAAAGATATGATTTCCTTAATGCATATACGAATCGTATCCGTATTCATATTCGATCGAGATAAAGCGAATATGAAAATGGAAATAGGCATATCCGATCCGTATTCGATCCGTTTTCATCACTATCAAGCGGCGCACATGAAAATGACCTTGATAATCGTGAACTAGTGTGCGTCGCTCGATCGTGAGAGCAACACTCTGCTGTAACATCAGAAGATCCTCTCTATTGATCGAAAGCCAATTGCTTTGTTTTTACCTTTAGGAAGGTACACTGATGTATTGTTGTTATTTTATAAATTCGAGTAAGAAAAAAATACCAATGACCTAAAAATAAACAGACTTTATTCCAAGATAAACTATCTTAAGATAATAAGTCACGTCAAGAATGCACCATTTGTTATATTTTTGTGTAAAATATATCCCTTCATTATCCCTCAAACAAACGGAAAGATAAGCCTCATTTATCCTCATCAAACCGTTTCCCTCGTCTCTTCCCTAAGTGGGATTGAAATGGTTTATGTCATCTAATGAAGGAGTGATTTCCCTTTGTCTCATCTCTTGGTAGAAGTATGATTAATAACTATGAACGAAGAAGCAAATAGAAATAAAAATCTCTTAATCCCGTTTCCATATTTTGGCATATTCTACTTAGTGATACAATGCAAATACTAAATATTTCAATACAAATTAAATGATGTTTCTAAGTATAAATTATAATTTTCACAACGAATAACATCCTTGTTATATATTTTGATGGATTTTCTATAAAAGCATATCTATAATCTCATTTTTATTGTAGTGGGTTGTGATTTGAAATTGCCATGGCATGAAAGCATTCGGGTTTGGTTGGTAAAACAAAAGCACTCATACAACTAATAGATGCTCGATGTGATGTAACTTCGAGGTTTAGGAACTTTATGGACGAGAATCTAGTGTGAGAAAGGAGAAGCGAGGAGAGGCAACGTGGCATTGCTGTCACACATACATACGTTCAGGAAGTTTTTTAGGAAGAAAAGCAATTAGTACTATGCATGCGAGACGTGGATATACGAAGAGAATACCAGGTTCATATATACGTACGAACACACGTATTTCTGAAGTTCGTTTATACCTAAACTACGTACAAGAATTTCCAGGGAACTGACACATAATTCTTTTTTTTTGAATAAAAAGAGGGTGACATCCCGAGTTGGGATTCACCGCATTACCATTATATTACCATAAAAAAGAGGGGTACATTACATAGAGGTCCAATAGCGATATAGAGAGTTACAATGGGCGAGAACATTTTCAGGGTAAAATCGTTGATTCTTGAAGATGAGGTCATTCCTCCCCCCCCCCCATATAGCCCAAAGTGCCGCAAAAGATAATGCGCAGTCATCCGTCGAATTCCCCCCTACCGACCTTACCGACCTCCAAAAATCAGCAGTACCTCCCAAAGTAAGCCATGGTATCCCAATCTCCTTCCAAACATGTTCTGACCAAGGGCATTTGAAGAACAAATGTTCTGCGTCTTCAACCTGTTCTCTGCACTTGACACATAATTCTTTGCTGCACAGATTCTGCTGTAGGGGTCACAGCCATCCGATCGTCTCTCCTCAGCCTCAGATGAGCGTCCCCAGCATCGACATGCGCGCCCACTATCCCCAGCCCCCTCTGAGCGTCGTCGGATCCGCATCCGACGGTTCTCATTCACTGCAGCAGGGGCTGTAAAAGCCCTTTAGAGCAGACGATTGGAGCCCGGACGCAATTTGGATCGTCTGCTAGGGCGTCTCCAAACAACTTCTATGAAACAATCTAAGTTCAGAAGGGTTTTAGTAGTCTCTGTGATATAGTTTTCAGGCAGAAGTCTGCACAGACAACCGCATCAGACCTAACTAAATCAGAATGAGGCCCTTACATCAACTGATCATGTTAGGTATGTATATAACCCTAACGTATAACATACACACCCATAAAATTAGATAAAATTCCAGAGGATCAAGGCACTGTAAAGCACCTTAATTAGGTGCAGGTCGCGGTCCTTGGGGAACATGTTCCGAGCAGCTTCTTCGAAAAGATAGCTTCTCCTTTCCACCCACGCGTCGGCTTTTCACTTGTTTCCCGTATGCTGCACACCTCATATATACCGATCATGCTCACTGCCAACCTTGTTCCATTTGGTGGTTTCATACAGGTTAGCTTGCGGATTGATGTTCACGCAGGTAAAAATTTAGTCGAAGTATACTAACGAGACAACTAATGTCCATGCAGGATGTCGAGAAAGACGCGGGAGGTCTTCGAGCATCTCGTGGAGGAGATGAGGGTTCTCGCGAGCAAGAAGGAGGAACACGAGAAGATCCTCCGCGAGAACGAAGAGGTCCGGTGCGGGAGGCCGACCGCCGAGGTCTCGCTCTGGCTGGAGCAGGTGAACGCGCTCATGGACAACGTCAACGGCCTCCAGCTCCCGGCCGAAAGCCGCTGCTTTGCGGGCTGCCACACGCCGACCTCCTTGCTCCGGCAGATCACCTTCCGGCAGAACGCCGCCGAACTCACCGTGAAGGCGCGGAGATTGGTGCACACTGATGTGGATCTCACGGTGTCGCCGTCGACCTTTAAACTGACCACACCGGAGGCTGCCATCCCGACGTGGATGCTGAATTCCTTGCGCAAGGCCCTCGCTGCTATATGCGACGATGATGTGGGGATCGTTGGAGTGTTCTGCCAGGCCGGAATGGAGATGGGCGACCTCCTCGAGATGGTGCACGAGAACATCCCGCACGGGACCTTCGACGTGGTGATGTCCATCAACGTGTCCGGGCCGGGCGAGAAATGGCTCCAAAGGCAGATATTAGGGTTCCTCGGGCTCTCCAGTATGGACGACGGCGAGGAGTGGGTATGCTCCACCATGTTGAACAGGTACCAAAGATCAAGTTTCTGTGTTCGATCCACCACCATTATATGTCGAGCATGATCGAGCGATTGTAGTGCACTACAATACTACAGCGCTGCAGCAGACAACCCAAGCCCTGAATGAGTGATCGTCTGCTGTGATACCTGACTGTGACGCAGGGGATCCGTCAGATGGGAGATGGACCGGTCTTGATAGAGGACTGGGCTGGCTTTCTATCAGGACCGTCCATCTCCTCATCTGACGGATCTCCTGCATCATAACAGAGTATATGGATATCACAGCAGATGATCAGCTCCATGAATATTATTCTTAGCATAGGTTCATATAAAGTGACTATCTGTTAAATATCATTTTGGGGAAGTTTCTGCTAGTCGTTGATAATCGCAAGAAATTGTTATATTATTTGTCACTAGCGAAATAACAACGACAATGTTAGTTATTCGTTGCATTATTAAATAATAAACCAACAACAATATTCATTATTATAATTTGATGGATTTCTCAAAAAAAGGAATATTCTATAAGATTTTACTATTGGACCTTTTTAGAGTTTTTATAATTACACTTATGCCTCTATATTTTTTACAATAATACTTGTGTGCTCTCTCTTCGTGGACCATTAATAATTGTGCATTTCCGTTAGTTAGAGTGTATATAAATAAGATGAAGCAAAACATGGCTTTTTCAGATCAGGATCTAGTTAAGAATTTTTCTACTACATTTGTGCTTCAAAATTTATTGGTCCATAACTTCAACCTCTTCTACACTCCTTCCATTCCCTTCATCGCCTCGACACCCCTGACCATCCTTCTCATCCAAGAACATGGTGGACTGGTTGAACCATGATCGGAGCTTGGGCCTGAGGTCGATCGTGGCATTGCGGTTCGACAAGGAGATAAGCATGTGGAGATTGCAAGGGATGGTGGATGGTGGAGTACAAATGCGGAGGGTGGGGGCGAAGGATGCTGGATGAGGTCGAGGAGGAGGTCAGGTGGTTGAGGTTGAGGATCGCGGGTTGGGTGGAGCTCGAAGGTCGAGTGGGGAGGAGGTCAGGTCTATGCTTTTTCTAAAAAAATGAGATTCCTATTGGGGGGGGGGGGGGGGGGGTTAAGGTCTGGCTGTTGAAATCTTTATACTGGTAATTATTCCTTCCTCTTCGTAATGAGGTTGAAGGCACTGATCAGAAGCATGCATGTGGTCGTTATGGGCTGCCGTGCTGTAGTGCTGTAGAGTGTGGATCCTCTGCTGCAGTGTTGTAGTGCTGTAATGTTGTAGAGCACGATCGAGCGGTTGTAGTGCATTACAGCACTACAACACACAACCCAGGCCCTCATTTTTTTTAGAAGCAAGAGGATGAAGTCCCAAGGCGGGACCCACCGCAAAAAAATATATTAAAATCAGATCAAAAGAGTTACATTATCTTGCAGACCAGAGGCAATTAAGGGAGAGGCAAAAGGCAATTAGTCCCTCCCTCATATATGTTCGCTAATCTAAATTTTATTTTGGTTTTGATTTCCACGGGGGAAAGGACTGAACGGAATAAAAACCATATATTTCTGTGCAAAAAAGATGGATGAATTGCAGCTAAGGAGGGTTCCGGTCCCACGATCAAATATTGATTTGACTACATCACAAGAGAATTGATTTATGGCAACATATCTGCCGTGGTTAAATATATAAAATGAATAATATTATTCGTTACTTTTTTTTAATGTCAAGAAATGCCATATTTATTGTTATATTCCTTGAAATAATTATATAGCAACCCGTATTTGTTGACTTATTTTTAATAATCGTGGCTATATGATTTACTGCGAGAAATATAACAACTAATTCCATTATTTTTTACCATTTTTTTATCTACAGAAGACATGCCAACTAGAAGCTTAAGTCCATATTTAACAAATTCGTAAAAGATTGGACACGCCGCACCTGGATATTCGTTAATAAGATTCCAGGAAAAATGTAATTTTATCGATGGCAATGGCGTCAGGAAAGACAGATATATTATTCGGCGGACTTGGGAAAAATTGGGACTTTCTAACTTTCGCTCATTACTGCCCATACTGCATTTCTTACCCTATAATATGGGTGTCAAGGGTGGGCATAGCAGTGTAAACTAAGAGAGCTGCTCAATGAAGATCGGGATGCGCACCAACCAGACTCGACCCCCTTCGAACGTTGTACGATCCTCATTGAGCAGCAACTCTGCATTACAGCAGGTGCTGTAACAACATAGAATCCGCTCTCCGGGCACAGAAGCTGTACAACAGCTCGATCGCGATCAAGTGACCCCCTTGCAAGTTGCCGCACTCTATTGTACATCAGATTGTGTGCCACTTATGTACTCAACATATCTAGCAGAGAGGATCCTCTGTTGTTACATCACCTGTTGTAATTCCGAGGATCCGTTGGATGAGGATCGGACAGCCTTGAGATGCATGCCAACCATCTCCGATCCCCTATGAGGGTCATTTGATCCTCATCCGGATTTGACTCAGGATATGACGATTATTTGGGCAAGCAGGGCCCCAAATAGAGTGAAGGTTTTCCTCTGGTGCCTTAGGAGAGGTAAGGTTTGTGAAAAAGCGTGAAGAGCCAGGTTGTTTGGGATCGCAGACACAAGCTGTGATAGATGTGGTGAACAATTTGAGGACGTGGATCACCTTTTTTTTTTTACGTGCCCCTTGTCGGTGCAGGTATGGAAGGAGGTCGGGGCACCATGGGCCTCTCACAGTGGTGCGTCTGACTTTTGGAGGATGGTGAGGGCGGTAGGGGCTAGTTCGACAAATGACTGTGCGTTACCTTTTGCAGCTTTATGGGCCATTTGGGGGGAAGAAACGATTTAGTTTTTAACAATCAAAGATTTTATTCAGAAAATGTAATAGCCTTATACCTCTCCCTTTGCCGTTTTTGATCTGCGAGATAATGTATCTCTTTGATTTGATATTAATATAATCTTTTGCGGTGGGTCCCACCTTGGGACTTCACCCTCTTTCTTCTCAAAAAGTCTTATCCTCATCCAACAAATCTCCTGCATTACAGCTGGTGGAGCTGTTACAGCAAATGATCCATTTCACATATTTAGGCACATAATCGGTTCATTGAATTAGAGTGGATCCTTTACTGTACAAGCTGCAACAAAGTCTGTTGTACGAGCAGAGCCGCTCGATCATGATCGAGCGATTCACACAAGATCGAACGACTCTTCGCGGCACAACAAGCTCTACTATCCGTTCTCTCGTTGAATACATGTTATAAGCATAATAGCAGATAATACACCCATTATACTATACGTATAATTTGTGCATATTTTATCCTACTTCGACTTCAAATATGTTGCCATTTGTATCCAGCTATATATTCTATAGTGAGCACATCTCTATGTTTGCAGGATCCTCGCCAAGAAAAGGTTCCTCCTCCTCCTCAACAAGCTAGAGAACCCCATGAACCTCGCCGCCATCGGCCTCCGCTCCCGGACGGAACATATCGACGCAAGATTATCTTCACCACGATGAACGTGGACATGTGCCGTCAGATGAATGCCAAAAGGGTAGTCGAGATGCCTTTCTTGAACAAGGAAGAAGCTTGGCTGCTCTTCATGAAGACGTTCTCAAATGAACAGATCTTGCTCGAGCCAATCATGAGGCTCTTCGCATCACGCATTGTCGACAAGTGCGGTGGTATTCCGTTGGCAATCACTGTGATGGCACGGACGATGTCCGGCGTGCAATCGGTGAGGCAATGGATGAGAACCATGAAGGAGATGCCCCACTTCTCGCGAAACCGGAGTGAGGAGAGCCTTCAAGATATCCTTAAGTTTTGCTTTGATGGTTTGGCGGAACATAAGAAGAAGTGCCTCCTGTACTGCTCCTTGTTCCTTCGTGGCAGCCCATCCATTTGCAAGCCTTGGTTGATCATGTCATCTCCGACGGCAAGCTCCATCCGACGAACACCACGGCCGATGAAAGGAGGAAGACCATGTCCACTATCTTCAAGCTCCAAGAAGCCTTCTTCCTGAAGAGACTCAAGCTATCGCATCAAGAGGTTATGATGAACCCCGCGGTAAGGTATGAATCAATCTTTCAGCTAAATGCATACCCAATATTTTATCAGATTTCTACGTCCACTTAAAACTATATATGTGTCTTGCTTGTTAAACAGGCGAATGCTGCTCCGGATGAAGGGAGATCTTTACCTGGTCCATGCGGGGGAAAATCTCAGTGCTATTCCCAGCGGGGAGGAGGAGAAGTGGAAGGCGGCTTGTAGGATCTCATTCATAGGGAACAACATAGAGAAGCTGCCGGAGGAGGTGCTTCACTGCCCCCAACTCGAGACCTTGTTTCTATCCAGCAACCCCAGGCTGGCAAACATACCAATGGGGTACTTCCCTTGCATGCCTTCCCTTACGAGGCTCGACGTCTCAAAGACATCCATCTCCGACCTTCCCAAGGAGATCAATCTCCTGAAGGAGCTCCTCTACCTCAACGCATCATTCACGAAGCTCGCCGCCCTCCCGGTGGAGGTCGGGGAGCTCGTGAAGCTGAAGCAGCTCCACCTCGAAGGTACAGTCGAGCTTAGGAACGTCCCACGGAGGGCAATCTCCACTCTCCTCCAGCTGATGATCCTCAACATGTACAAGAGCGGATTCTGTTGGATAGATGAGGCTCAAGTCGACGGCGACGGTATCAGCTTAGTACGATTAGAGGACGTGGAGGGTCTTGAGAGGCTAGACGAGGTGGGGCTCAACATCAAGACCACAGAGGCTTGCAAGAAGCTCCTGGGGTCCAGGAGGCTGCTATACTGCATAACCCATCTCGACGTTGAGAGCGGCGCACGCCTCAATGATGCCGTCTTCGATGGTGCCTCATCGGCGATGAGTCACCTCAAGAAGCTGAGGCTGCTGGGGGCGTACGAGCTGACGAGATTCCCCGCCTTGGACGGGCGTTTGGAGGAGCTTAGGTCCCTCATACTGAGGGACCTCCCGAGGGTGCAATTCCTGCGCATTCCACAGGGAACTGATCACGATTCCCTCAAGTGCATACACCTCAGCCTCAGATACATATGGATCGAATCCTGCAAGTTGGTGAAGGATCTCAGGGGGGTCGCACAGCTCCCGAGGCTCATGTACCTGAGGGTGTGGAACTGTGAGGAGTTGGAGGAGCTGGTGGAGAGCTACTCGGAGGTGGAGGATGAGCAGCCGTTCCTGAGCTTGAGGGTGTTGGACCTGAGGGATCTGCCGAAGCTGAGGTTGATATCCAGTGGAGGAGGAGGAGGAGGAGGAGGGAAGCTGAGGTTCCCTTCCCTCGAGGGTCTGGTGGTGAGGGAGTGCCGGAGCTTGAAGGTGCTCCCTCTAGGGTTTGACAGTGCGAGGGGTATCAAGGAGATCATAGGCGAGACCGCGTGGTGGGATGGACTCCACTGGGAGGATGACCACGTCAAGCCCTTCTTCTCCCTCCACTTTGCTGATCCATGGTACGTCGTATAAAAATAGTCTTTGTTTTTTTACAGTAATATCCTCGTCTTTTTCATATTTTTGTGCCGACAAAGTTAACGTCTTTGAAAATAGAGTAAATTACGAAAGAAATTCTGAATTCAGCACTCCATTTCAACGTAGTCGTAGAAATTTACCAATGTTTACAAGAAAACATCAATGAATAACCGTCGTAACAAGATTTGCTGCGAGGAATACAACAACGAATCTGATATTTGTTGCGAATTTATAGAATCAAGCAATAAACAATTGATATTCAAGATATATGTATATAGGGAAAAATGAGGCTGCTCCCTAGGAGTAGGCAACGGGCTGCTCTCGCCCCATCCCCTCCCCTATTTTTTATTTTTTGGAAAATAAAAATATATATATATATTTTTTAATATGCCATTCAAATTTCGTCGGAAACATATACTCATATACCTTCCATCCAGATAGATAATTTTAACGGTCTTAGAAGTGTTGAAATCGACCTGTTCTAGATGGAGGAGGGCACATGAGTCTCTACTTCTGATGAAATTTCAATGACATATTAGGGGGATATAGTGATGAATATATTTATTTATTTATTTTCCAAAAAAACCTTAACTACTAACAAGGAGCAACCCCATTTTCCCACACATATATAGGTTATCCTTCTAATAGGACACGATCCTTCCTGAATTACAGAAAGCCACCCTCATTTTTTGTAACTCATTGTAAGTTAACGTCTTTGAAAATAGAGTAAATTACGAAAGAAATTCTGAATTCAGCACTCCATTTCAACGTAGTCGTAGAAATTTAAAAAGTCATAATGGGATCTTTAAAGTTGAAAAAAAAGGCAGAGACTGTTCTTCTACGAGGGAAACCGTCACATTTCTCAACGCAATTAATGTGTTAAGGATGGAAATAAATATTTTTATCCGATCCACAATCGTTTACGTTTTATATCGATTTTGATGTGTACGTTTTATTATCGATTTTGACATTATAATTTCTTTCTATTTTGAAATAGATACAGATATAGCTATTCGTATTTGTATATCTACTTTAATATATAGATATTAGAATTTATTTATTTATTATTAGGCAGCTCACTTCACCATTGTTATAATTTTATCCGATATTTTTATCCGATCCACAATCGTGTACGTTTTACAGAGATTTTGACGTGTACATTTTATATCGATTTTGACATTATACTTTCTTTCTATTTTGAAATAGATAGAGATATAGCTAATCGTATTAGTATATCTACTTAGTATATAAATATTGGAATAGATTTATAGATTTATTTATAAGAGAAAAATATGGCTGCTCTCGGGGAGAAGCCAACGGGGCTGCTCCCATCTCTATTTTTCCTTTATTTTTTTATTTTTTGGAAAATAAAAACATATATATTCATCACTATATCCCACTAACACTCTATTAAAATTTCGTCAGAAACAGAAACTCCTACATCCTCCATCCAGACGTCATTTTTTAACGGTCGCGGGATTTTTTAAATAGACCTTGTTTAAATGGAGGCCGTAGGAGTCTCTGTTTCTGACGGAATTTTAATAGAATGTTGAAGGGATATAGTGATGAATATACAATTTTTTTTCCAAAAAATAAAAAAATTTGGGGGGAAATGGGGGTGGGAGCAGCCCGTTGGCCGCTCCCAGGGAACAACCCCATTTTTCTCTATTTATAATCATGCACAATAAAATTTTATGGCTCTATTTATTATTGCTATAATTTTTTAAATGAATATATTTACCATATTTGTTTTAGAAAACCATCCTAGACAAATATATTTGATTCATATACATTTTAAGTTCATATTTATTTTTAAAGATATGATAATATAAATTTGGCATTCGTCAATATTTATTTGTATTTAAATTGGATAATGATACAATTATACCTACTTTTGTATACATATTCGATTGTTTTCATCCCTAAATGCATTTGATGGTTGTTTTGTAGTAAAGTAAAAAAGCATCATCAATCTCTAGATATTAGTACCCGGTCTAAGATGGTTATAAATATAGACTATGGTTTTACGTCTTTATTTAATTTTATACTATTTTTTTTTCAAATACCAGATATGCCCCTAATCTGTTCATGATCTTAGGATGGGTTATGGCTAAAACAAACTTAAATATTCATATCTCTCCTAATTTTTTATCTTCAAACAAAAAAAGAGGGGATATAGGTAAAGAATTGGATATTTATATTGATGTATGCTGTATTCATGCGATACCAGATATTATATATCCTTATCCATTATCACAAAAATTGAGGGATAAATACGTAGTACGGATATGCGAGATAATGTTGAAAAAGTGAGAATTGTGTATAATGCAAAGGTACATGCATTGTGTAATACTAATTGACATATTTTCTGATGTTGAAGATATATAAATGCATATCATTCATTGCAAAACTATCTTTTATTCTGTGTAGCTCGCAACAAACAACATATCTTTTGTTAAAGGTTCATATGGTAACGAGTTTCCATTGATTCATTCGTTAAAATTTATGTTAGTCGTTCTTAAATTTACCAATGTTTACAAGAAAACATCAATGAATAACCATCGTAAGAGGAATACAACAACGAATCTGATATTTGTTGCGAATTTATAGAATCAAGCAATAAACAATTGATATTCAAGATATATGTATATAGGGAAAAATGAGGCTGCTCCCTGGGAGTAGGCAACGGGCTGCTCTCGTCCCATCCCCTCCCCTATTTTTTATTTTTTGGAAAATAAAAAAAATATATTTTAATATGCCATTAAATTTCGTCAGAAACATGTACTCCTATATCCTCCATCCAGATAGATAATTTTAACGGTCTTAGAATTGTTGTAATCGACCTGTTCTAGATGGAGGAGGGCACATGAGTCTCTACTTCTGATGAAATTGGAATGACATATTAGGGGATATAGTGATGAATATATTTATTTATTTATTTTTCAAAAAAACCTTAACTACTAACAAGGAGCAACCCCATTTTTCCACACACATATAGGATTTCCTTCTAATAGGACACGATCCTTCCTGAGTTACAGAAAGCCACCCTCATTTTTTGTAAAAAAATACAAGAACTTTAGTAGAATAGATATAAAGTTTGTATTATAATACGCAGTTTTAATATTTGTATTAGGGGCTGGGGAAGCTGCACCCGGGGGTGTAGCTAACTAGCTGCACCCGGCCATTTTTGTCATTGATTTTTTATGTTTTTGAAATGAAACCTAGGGGGATTTAAATCACTATTTATCACCATGATATCATACCAATTTCAACTAAATTCGACATTTCTATCATCTCCATCAAGGCTATGACATTTTAACGGTTTCAGAATTATTGAAATTGACCATATCTAGATGGGCATGCTAGGAGTGTTTGTTTTGCATAAAAAATTTGAAACACATATTCCACACAATAAACTAAGTAAATCCCCCACAAGTTTCCTTCAAAAAAATAAAAAATCAATGAGAAAAATACCCGGATGTAGCTAGTTGGCTGCATCCGCGGTGTAGCTTCGCTTTTCCCTTTGTATTATAATGTGCAGTTTCGTGTGCGGTTTTATATTCATTGTGTACAGTTATAATACAAATTGTATACGCATTCTATTAAAGTGCTTGTGTTTTCTATAAAAAGAGGACAATATTCTAGAAATCAAGAAAGACACATCCTATTGGATGGAAGGATCCCTTATATATAAAATTGCGGAAGATGTGACGAAGAATATTAAATTACAATTTTGTTGCAGTGGGACATCTACGTTGAAATCTATTATTAGATCTCTTATATATTGGCCATTAGCATGTAACATGGTTTTGGATTTCCCTTTTTTATGGTGATTTAGGTTCTTTGGTGACGAGGACGACACAATAAAAAACGATTCAAGATATGCAGGTTGGGATGAGGAATATTAGGAGGAAAACAAGATGGACAATGGAGAGTAACTCCACGGTGCTAGATATTTGTAGTATTGTGATATCGATCATGGAAAGGATCTCACAGCATGACTACTTTTATCATTTTTTATCGCAACTTGATCTAATTAAATTTTTTATTATCTTTATTTACAATCCTCATCTTAATAAATTGGTCGTTATAGGATAAAACGTGTTTTCATTATTCTATATAAGAGATATTAGAAGATCTTATTGTCATGCTATATTGAGGTTGAAGAAATTTATGATTGCATTTTTGGGTATTCATTGTCAGTTTCACTATAATAAAAAATTGGGTTATAGTGACATTTTTCTTCAAAATCCATCACTAAATTAACTGTTGTTAAATTTATAAGGGATATTTACATCCATAACCCTGAGTAATTTTGTAATTATCCCGGAAACCCTCGATAATCATGAATTACACTCAGACCCCTGAATAAATACTCCGCTTTACCCTCGTAACCTTCCGTTAATTTAGTTCATTAACTCAACTACATGAGTGAGTTAATCTAACCAGTGCACAATTCGACGGCGAGAATTAATCAAAAGTAAAAAAGGTAAGAAAAAAGGAATCGGATTTTGTTCCAGGCGTAGGGGATCTGCAGCAGCCGCACCGAGGTGGGGGAGATTTCGAGAGAGGCTCGGGGGGGGGGGGGGGGGGGATCGACTCCTGTCAATGGATGCATGGGTGGGATTTGCAGGCGGCAGGAACACACAGGGCGGGGGGAGGAGGCGCGGGGACGGGGGTGAACGACAGGAGAGATTTGCAGGCCGGGGGGGGGGGGTGGGTCGGGAGGGATTTGCAGGCGGGGGGGGGGGGGGGTGGCGTCGGGAGGGAAGGCGGGTGGGAGTCAACCTTACACCGGACGGGGGGTGGAGGCGTGGGGACGAGGGGGCGGAGGCGCGGGGACGAGGGGGGGGGGAGCGACGACGTGGGACGGAGGTTGTCGGGGGCGAGTGGGAGGGCATGCGGCTTGCCGAGAGGGAGGGGGCATTATTATTTTTTATCTACAAAATGACATCATAACATAAATATGATATATATGTTAGCAATGTGAGCCCGAGGCGAACCATTCCTGCAATAAACGTTATTGTAATAAATGATTTGTCAATAAAAGTTATTGATTTTTTCACTCCCTTTCTGAGATTGAATGAATGAATGCACTATAAGGTCCATTTGTACAATAAGGATTATGTAACATAGCCAACTTGATAATCATACAACTATTGATTCATTAATTGAATCATAGAGGCTGATGCTTAGATGAATATCTAAGTAGTTAGATAGAAGACTCATCAAGCATCATCAAATAATTGTTAAGTGATGATCTCCAGCCTGAGTAGGAGATGGCAAACCTTTCTCTTTTGGCTGATATCTGACCGACCTCTTGATGCATGTCCTCTGTATGGGAATAGTGATTCGGAGGTGTCAGATTAGTTGAGTCAATGGGTTGACTTAACGAGATCGAGATAACCAAAGACCTATGTTGAATGCTGTCACAGCATAGGCACGCATCCTCTGACCAGAGACAGATGTGTTACTATATGTCTGAGTATGTACATTTGACAGACCAATAGGTTGATGACCTAACCAAGGTCTATACACTGGCGAGCTGGTGTGCATGTAAGGATATATGAGTAATACGATCTCTCAAAGAGATCATACAGGTTCACATGTGAACAGGGAGGCATGAGCTCACTCATGAGGTATTGGGACTGATCAAATTCCATGCATGGTCTTCATGCTTTGGAAGCATGACATGAATTTGAAGGTAAGATATATGCTTTGGGAAAGCATATGATCTATACCAATTCCCAATGACCAAGATTGAGAAACTTGGTGATCGAACCCTGAAGATGACAGTGTAAAATTGATTTATATCTTCAAGATGATCATATGTCTTCCAGTATGCAGGATGTACATGTGTTGGGAATACCTGAGGGTGATGTGATCATAAACGATTGTATAACCATGACGCTTCCATTCTGAGGGAGTGATGAAATATGTTTGGATTTTAGTGACTCCTCTCAATAGAGAAGTGACCTAATCTTAGTCCATGTATTGGACATTGATCTGAATGAGATTCAGATGCAAGATTAGGTCTACGACCTTGATTTAATCAAGCATCTATGGGAGGTCCATGAGATCTGTATTTGAGATATGATCTCAATATCCAAGTCACTATACGTGGAACAATACAATCGTCCTGTCCTTATCTCCAAGTATCTGCGGAGAAATCACATTATTCTTGAAAGGGTTCAAGAATAATTCCATAATTGAATTATATCTGAGCATTAAGAGAACGATAATTAAATGTGATTTAATTATCTTGATGCATTTAGAAATTATCCAATATAATTAAATGTGATTTAATTATTGTGGATAAGAATAATGTGGATAGCAATATCTAATTATTCATAGTATATTATAAATGTGATTTATAATATATTAGAGAGAGCTGATTATAATTTATATTGTTAATTAATTATTGATGTGTATTGGATACACATAGTGTAATTAATTGAAAATGTTAATTATATTTTATTTTAAGTTGTGAATGTGATTCACAAAATTTCCAATGGCAAGATTGCAATATTCTCAAATTAATTGTGAATTATTTTTGAAGAATAAATCACAACAAAAGTTGTTGGAAATTATGGGAGAATCTCATAGAGATATGCAATCTCATGAGATTTCATGAGATTGCCTCCACCATGAGGACATTGTAGATGGCCACCAATTCCCACAAGGAAATTGGTAGCCATCCTACCGATTCCTTATAGGGAGCAATCTCCATGCTAATCTCTCCATAATTGTATGATTTAATTTAGGATTGAATGATATTTGATTATGAAATATATTTGATCTAGATTAAGTTATTAGTTGTTGGTTTTTTCCAACAACAATCTTGACATTGGATTAAACATAAATCAATCTCATCCATTGATTTTATGTGTCCCATGGATTGAGATCCATGAATCCCAAAACCTTATAAATAGAGAGGCATACCATGCTCTCTTGGATTATGCTTTTGAAGCACATCCCTCTTCTCTCTCTCATTCTACACGTCTACTCTCTTCTCTCCTTCTTGGTGGCCGTCCACCAAACCCTAGAGGAGAGAAGCCGTTCGTCGCTTCGCCACCACGCCGCCGCTTCGACGTTCTTCGGTTCTCCGTCTTCTTTCGAGTGCTACGCTCATGAAGAAGGTGTTCGATCTCGTACGATGAGATCAGGAGTTCACCATGCTTCGATCAACTATTTGGATTGCGAGGATAACACGACTCATCCCCACGCTCGCAAGCATCTTCTCCGACGATCGGACTTGAGACAAGAGGTCTCTTTTCATAGAGACTCGATCAACCACGCTTCAAGAGGTATTCCTTTATACTTGTTGTGGTTCTAGATGAAACGATCCGAGAATCGTTCTTGGATCATGTGGTTTCATCGCATGAATTTTTTTTAAATTCCGCCGCATAGAACAACTAGTTCGACTAGTCGTTCTTCATCATATTCGATATGACGCTCACGCTTTCGTGATGCGCTTGAGGATTATCCCATATCCTTCAATATTTCTAAGGGCAAAATGGTCAATAATGACTTTTTCCGTCAATGTTAACAGAGAAATAAGACGGAACTTGACACAGGGTTATGCCATGTAAAGGTTAAGTATTATTCAGGGTTCTGGATGTAATTCGTGATTATCGAGGATTTCTGGGGTAATTACGAAACTATTCAGAGTTATGGGTGTAAATATCCCAATTTATAACGACGGTGCTATTCATTATGAAATATTTTTTATACTTGAGATCAACAAGGAATATTATATCCGACGCTATACAGAACGTTCTATATAGTGACACTCATTAATTTGTTCTTTTTCGGAATTTTAAATAATCATTATTATTATTATTTAATTCAAAATTTAACGACTATTAGTTAAAATAATGAAAAATAGCAACGGATAAGCCCTGCTAATTGGATCGCCACCAATGATATAGTGATAAATATTATATTCATCCTAATTTCAAGTATAAAAAATCATTTCGTAATGAATAATATGGTCATTATATATTTAACAACGGTTGATTTAGTGAGAAAATTTGAAAAAACATCACTATAACTCAATTTGTTGTTGTATTCTTCCGTTGTACCATGAAAGGATAAAGAACAGACATTGGAGTTGGTTCCATTTCCTTATATCTGCATTTCCTTCTTGCAAGTTGGATGGAGTCCTAGCAACATTTAGTTCATATTAAGAGGACTTGACATCATGTTTTTAGCTCTTCGGGAATGAGTTTCGAACAAACATGATTGTCATACTGATGTTGGATTAATTTAGTAAGCATCTCTGTTGTAACACGGGGGATCCGTTGGATTTGAATGGACGACCCTGATAAGGAGTGAGGATGGTTGGCATGCATTTCGAGGTCATCTATTTCTCATCCGACGGATACTTTGCATTACAACAGGGAATGCCCGGTTGTTTACTTCAAGAGGAAACTGGTGATTGTTATCGCCATGGTTCAAGAGTTTGAGTTTACGTGATTGCTCGACAACAAAGTGATATCATTTGCATTTGAATACACCAATCAAAGAGGACGTCGAGCACGAATGTGAGGGTCATATGGCTTATATCAAATTACCCGATGAGAAGGTAGAAAAGACTATTACGAGAAGCTAAGTGTTAGAGATGTTATTGGACGTCTTTCCGAAAGAGTTGATTAGCTTGCCACCAGATCGTCAGATCATCCTTGAAATCTTGTTGAAACAAGAAACCATACAAAGCTGCATGCATGAATTGAAGACTCAACTCCAAGTTTGCGGAAGAAAGGATACATCAATCCCAGCCTTTTACTTTGGGGAGCTTCAAATACTCTTTTGGCGAAGAAGAAGAAGAAGGGTCGACGCACAACTGCATTGGTTATTGGAATCTAATTACTGATTAGGCGAGAACGAAGAATAAGTAGCTATTGCTAAGGATAGATGATCTGTTTACTCCAAGGATCTGTTTGATTACTAAAATGGAGCGGGGTGGGGTGACCACTTGTGAATAGTAGTGAAATTCGGTAATTCAATGAACATGCTGAATTGGCATGGCCATCCACCCTTAGGTAATACAACGATATGTACTTTAAAATTAGATTTTTTACAGCACGAATCCTACATTAGTGTATAGCAATAAATGACCTTGTTCTTGATCCCTCTTTTGCCCCTCGTGTTTGAAGGAGTGTGTTGGGTCCAGTCAGGGGCTATGAGCTGAGGGGTAATTTGGGGGTTTTAGTCTGTCTCTTCCAGGTTCCATGTCCGGCGTGAGTACTAGTTGCAAGTTCCCCGCGAGGTGAGTTTTTGGTATTTTTGCGTTCTTGCCCAGCTCTTTCTAATAATTATTTCCTAACAAATAAAATCAACATATTTTAAACAGGGTTTCTACTTTTAAAAAGCGTAAATATGGTTATTATTGTTTCTTATTGCTGTAAGTTTCAAAAACGTACATAGATGGTTTGATGGATCCTAATTAATTTTTATCTCAAATGGAGGAGTTATTACCTGACAGATTGATCGTTGAACTTCTAAATGCCTAATGAACTTGTGTTAATTTTCCGAGATCACGATGCCACTATTTATTTCGAACCCACACTGAGCAGATTGCGGTGATAACAACGATATGTACTTTAAAATTAGTTTTTTACAGCAAAATTCCTAAATTATTGTATAGCAATTTACCCTAGTACTCTCGTAATCTTGCCTAATCTTGGCATCACAACACTTGGACAGGAGTAGGGTGGAGCATTGGGCCGGGCCAGTTCGGGCCCAGCCCTGACCCGACCCGCAAAAGCCCAGGCCCGGTCCAAACCCGATGTACAAATGGGCCGGGTCCGAGTCCTCATTTTTCAAAAATATTATGCTCGGGCCGGGTCCGAACCCGAAATACAAATGGGCCGGGCCCGGGCCCTCATATTTCAAAATATCATATTAGAACTAAATTAGGGGACATGGATTTATAGTCATAATACATCCAATCTTCCCTTCATCCATCAATAATAATATTATATCATAACAATACATCCAATATCCATGTGTTATGGATGAATTATATCCATAACAATAAATTGGAATAAAAATGCAACTTCATGTAATCAAAATAAGTGCGGGTTGAGCCCGACCCAAGCCCGAGCCCGATCCGAACCCGAGCCCGATCCCGCGGGGGCCCGGGTCCTCAGTTTGCTGAAAAAGCGGGCCTCGACGCGACCCAAAGCCCACGGAAAATTGATGGGCTCAGACCGGGTTTTCCCGGGTTGGGCTGGGTCGAGCCCAATGCTCCACCCTAGACAGGAGTATTTGTGCTCAACAGAATCAAGTTATTAGATGCGATTTATAGGGGTCATATTGTAAAAGATACTTCAGGAAAAAAAGGAAAACTGTACTCTGGAAATCTATGATCTTTATAACTGGGAGGACAAGATTGGCAACATCTTTTTGACAGCCTTTATATGGGAATCCTAGGCATGGAAGGATATATCGATATCTACATGGGACCGATATGTGAACCGATATGGCGATATATCCCGATTTCCAGGCATTTTCTTCAGAAAGGCTCGTCAATATGGGCGATATTTCGACGATATATCGTCGATATATCGTATCGATACGATATCAAAACCAGTGGCGGACCCAGGATTTCACAATAAGTGGGGCACACATTTTATTGCATTTGTTAAATTTTATATGTTATTTTTATTACCAAGATACTTTTAAAGGAAAATTCATAGTTCAATATATTTTCCCACTATAATTATAGAAATGATCAAGAATACAATAAAAACAACTCATACGTTGTTAACAATATATTGAGAATAGTTCATGTCATTTTCATAAATAATGAAGTCAAATAACATCTTTTACTACACATAATTATCATTCTTTCATTTAATATATAACTACAAATATATGTAATAAGAATAACAGAATTTACAATCAAAATCTAATTGAAAATTACATAAAATGGGTCCGTCCCTGATCGAAATGGGAATTTGAAAAAAGAGGGGGGCACGTGCCTAGCCTTACCAAAGCATGGGTCCGTCCCTGATCGAAACGATATCGATACGCCCTTCCATGATCCTAGGATGGTGCCGTTCCTATTATTTTTCTGCAGCTTTTGCATAAATAACCTTGTCTTTTATTGGTATTTCACTTTGTCGGCGAGTTGACTATCCCGGGAGCCCGGACATAGTCCAGGCCCCGGCGGGCCCGCACCCAATGGCCTCGGAAGGAGCCAACTAGACCGCAATTGGGCCTCTAGGGTTTTCTATTGGGCCTACACGTTGCTACCATTGTACTGGTTGGTTCTCGGCAATTCCTAGGCTTTAAAATAATGTGCTTCATTTTTACCAAACTTATACCAACATGTTCCTGCCAGATTTGCTCCTCTTGGCCCTGAAATTTATGCTCGCTTTTTAATCCATCTGTAGATTTCTCCTTGTTTGGTTTTTATCAGGCTTATTTCGATGCATATACGTGTAAAACAAACAGCAGATACCCATTACATTCTCTAGAATGTCAACTTGTACGTCAACGCGCATGCAACATTAAATCTCTGCCAGGATGGATTGATACTGTTATAACATATCTATCTCGCGATCTGGATATTCATTAATATTCCATGGAATCCAATCAACTCTCTACTGAACGGAGAGGTCTGCATTACGTGGTTGACCCTCACGTTCTCATCCTGGGATTATTAGACAGACAGATCTATGGCAGATCGAGACTCGAAACCTCTCAGGTTCCGATATGGCCTTCAACGCAACCTCTCCCTCCAACGACAACGTGGCCAGTCTTGGTAATGGCGTCCTCCTCGCGTTGATCTACATCCTCGGCTTCCTCATCCTTGCCACGGCCATCTACCACATCTGCCGCAGGGTCAACGACTTGCGGTCAGGGCAACTCGTGGGCTTGGGCTTGGTCTCGCCGGTCCACTCCCACGGTCGAACCTTGTCAGCTCTGGATCCGGACGTCATCGCCGCCCTGCCCACGGTTTCCTACGGTAAGTTCAGGGAGGAGAACGAGGAGGCGGTCGAGGTGGAGGTTCACGAGTGCGCGGTCTGCATAAGCAAGGTGGAGGAGGGGGAGGAGCTGAGGGTGCTCCCCAGCTGCCTTCATATGTTCCACGTCGAATGCGTCGATATGTGGCTCAGCTCCCACTCTACGTGCCCTGTTTGCAGGGCGCGAGTCCGCCCGGCATCGGGGGAGGAGGTTTAGCTTGGCGCAGTAGTGTCCGAGCCGCTCGATCAAGATCGAGAGGTTCGCATGAATTCGCACGGTCGGATCCACAAAAAGGTGTGAATTCATGCGAACTGCTCGATCTTGATCAAGCAGCTCTGGACACTGCAGCAGAGTCGGCTGGCCAGCAGACGATCCACGCTCTGGTGATGGTGCCTTTGCCTCGTGTACGTGGAGATCAAGGTCTCGCACGAATTGGGGTTTAGTTGTACACATGTAATTAGGTAATGTTTGGCTCTTCCGGGAGCTTAACCTCAGCGGCTAAGCCAGAAAATTTCTATTGGGGGACCAACTTTATTACATAATTTGTTTAATTTATTTTTTCCCCATCATTTATCATTTTAATTGGTTTTTGTTGGATTTCATTGATTGCGTGATCTAGGAAATGATTCCATAAAATATTCGAAACCAATATTTACAAAATATTTTGACAAAAATACCCTTATAAATGTCCGATTTCCCATAATATCCCTATAAATATTATATTAACAAAACTATCCTTGCACAGTTCTTCATTTCGTAGAAGTACACTTCCATTAGTGATATGTTAAGTAATGCGTCCTCTTTAGTATTTCGAAACAAGTAATATTCAATAAAATAAATTGTTATTGTAGCATTTAATCTTGACAATGGAAAATTTTAGCTACAAATTATTTTTTTTATGTACAAAGTAGGAGAGACTAAGAATCATTGTAAATTTAGAATTAAAATAAAATGTTAGACGGTTCTATTTAAAAATGGAATTGAAATTGAATAACACTTAACTCAAATTTGAATTCGAATTTGGAAGCGAAAAGCAAAATTAGAATTATTCAAAATTTGAATTTTAAGGGTCTCCTATGACTCTCTCCATAGAATACTTTTTTTAGACCAATCTCGCTATAAAACATGATACATATTTGTCTCTTCATTCTTGTTCAAATCAACCTCTTAATTGATTAATAACATAGTATATGCTAATTCAAATCAAGTATATAAAATTTACTAACAATTTTTGGGTGAAAAAGTTAATGTCATTTGATAATGTAATTTATCCGTGATTTATAAACAAAAAGATGATCAGAACTCATATTATATTACAAGCAATAGTAGATGTACAACACATTTGGAAAATATGATCTACATAATTATAAGTGGCAACAATCACCTTTTTCAATTTGACTAATTTAATTTTAACCCGATCCAAATCGACTCAAACCAAAGACTGAAATAGCTCAACCTGAACTGAATTCAACCCGAACTAAATAACCCAAACCCAAACCGATCGAATACCCACCCCAAGGTGCCGTTCGACAACAAGGTTAAACCACCCTCGGGGTGGTTTAACTCCCCTACCCCATATTTTCTCCCTTCACGTGGGTCCCACTTTTTATCTTTTTAAAAAAATAAATAAATCAATTCACCATCATCAATTCCATCAAAAAATAATATACTATACCATCATATCATATAAAAATTATAAACTACTACACTTCTACTCACTTTTTCAAACTCCAATACAATCACATCACAATAACTACCAACTTTTTCAAACTCCAATACAATCATATCACAATAAACCCATTTCTAACCCACCCCCAGTTTAACCCTCTATCCAAACACCAAAACCCAAAAATGGGTTACCTGCAACCAATTTAACCCACCTAAACCCACTATCCAAACACACCCCAAGGGTTGGTACATGGCGGACTTTGAAGGAAAAAAAGGTCATTATAGTTTTATTTATAGTGGGTAACCATCGCGGGCCAGCGATTTTGTTGCTACAATTATTAGCTTTTCCGAAAAACATTTGTGCACATGCGCACGCACCCACATGCCATATATATATATATCCATCTCATATGTCATTCAAATTTCGTCAGAAACAATGACTCTTATACTTTCCATCTAGAACATGTCGATTACAACAATGTTCAGAAAGTTAAAATTACTTGTTCAAGATGGGGGACTTACGAGTCTCTGCTTCTGGTAAATTTCGAATGACATATATGAGCGATATATAGATGAATATACATGGTAATATTTTACAAAAAAATAAAAAATGCAGAAAAAAGGACGGTGGCGGCCTCATTTTTTCCTATATATATATATATATAGAGAGAGAGAGAGAGAGAGAGAGAGAGAGAGAGAGAGGATGTTGGGATGATTACGAATAGGGATGCAAACTATTACGGATAATCCGTATCCGATCCGTCACCGTATCTGTTTTATACATATTTTAACATCCGTATCTGTATCCGTTTTAAATGGATACGGATATGGATATCGTTATGATATCCGCAAACATCCGTATCCGTAAATCCGTTTTCGTATATAAATAGTCATAAATTTATTTTTAAATCTTCTTTTACCATATCTGTATAATTTTTGTGATACAAACACATTTAGTAAATTTATATCATGTGTTTTCTTTCCAATTCGTATATTTTTAAGTCGATTCTGTATATTATTTCTAACATCACCACTTCTTGGTTTGTTATCCTCATTTACCTTTTTTTTTTCGCTATAGTGGATGTATAGTATTGTATACCGTCCGCATTTTATTTTGGGGGACCCACTACTTTGATTTTGCGTCCTCGTCGCATTAAAGATTTAATTTTGTTAGATTCGAATTATTCTATACACGTATACTAGTATTATATAGACATTATAGATGGGTGGTTCTAGTATGCATATTTCTTTATGGTTGGTTGGCTTGTAGGCTTATCCAACCATAATTGCAGTTGAATGGTCCAATATACATCGGGTCGTGTTACCATAGACAGAACCATGGATTTTATCAAGGAGGCGCCTAGTATATAGCTATGATGTATACTCAAAGATAAAAAGATAATTGTATTTTCAAATGATTTATTTTAAATAGAGTTAATATTTTAAAACAGACTTTTTCTTTCAACATTGATAAACTTAGCAATTTAAATCTATTGTTAAAGTTAGATTTCAAATAGATTATTCTTTTGAACATTCATTTTTATTTTGGGATAAATCTATTTTAGCGTTTAAATCCTTCCCGAAAAGGATAAAATTATCAAGTGACATTTCTAAACAAAAAAATTCATGGTAAAGAGGAAACAACAAAATGTATTTCATTTACAAAGAGTGCCAGAAAAAAATACGAGGGATAAATGAACTTAATATTGTTTTATATAAAATCATACTTATAAAGTTATAACTACATTACTTTGAAAGTGATTGAATAAAGTATATAAAATAAACTAAAATTGGGTGAGGTAAGATTCAAACTTTGGTATCCATCAAGTTACAACACAATATATTAAGTGTATCTACAATTATTTATTTACAACACAATATATTATGCATTATAGAAAGGGTCGTATTAAAAAATTAAGTCATTTCACAAATGAAACATAAATAATCAAGGAAGGCCATAGGCCTTCCCCTGTTATATACTAGTTCCACCCATGCGTGTTACCAGATCAGAGTGCTGCAATTATTGCATCTAGATGCAGCAATCATCCGGTATATTCCTCCAATACCATCCTATCTAACTTAGTTGACCTTAACAAATTATTTGATATTGGTCGATATAATTGCAATGAGAGAAAGATAAACAAGAAAGATATCCAGGGAAGAGAGACGTTCTTTCAATGGGCCACAATGCAACCTCACACAAGCCAGCCCCCAACGACGGAAACGGTCACGACGAAGGCGATCACGGCGACAGCATCGCCATCCTCGCGGTCATCTACGTCCTCAGCTTCGTGATCCTAGCATCTGCGATCTTCCACGTCTGCAGGCGTCATATCATGAGATCGGGGCGGCTCTCGAGCATCGGCTTGTCGTCTCCGTCCGATGCTTATAGTCGGAGCATGTCGACTCTCGACCCAGATGTCATCACGGTGCAACCCAATGTTCCTTATGAGAATGACGAGGAGGAGCAGCAAGGGTGCGCGATTTGTGGAAGCAAGGTGCAAGGGGAGGTGAAGGTGCTCCCGAATTGCCAGCACCTTTCGCACATCGGATGTGCCGAGGTGCGGCTCAGCTCGCATTCGACGTGCCCCGTCTGCGAGATGAGCATGCAACCGGCACCGGCGCAAGGCGTTTAGCTGGCCGAGCTTGCTGAATGCCACGGTGTCGGTGAAATTGAAGTACCTTTGGCATTCATTGTGCTTGGTTTTACATATGTATTGTATATTACTTGGGTATATGCTTGGTTTTACCAATCTTGATCTTATAAGAACGACCTTTGAGTTGCAACTATCTCAAATGCATCCATAATTTATATATCTATTTCAACGATTGCCGTATGTTATATAGTAGCAATGCACGACTTTGTGGATGAAGATGCAAAGTCATATTTAGAATAAATAGTTTAAGAAAAGTAAACCGTTGTAGATAATGCAAAGTTATTTTAAAGGGACTAACAAGTAAAGAGATTTATATTTTTTTTAGATAAACGGTTCACATTCATTCATCCTGATTGCATTAGCAATAATAATGTTTGTAACAGCGAGAGGAGGGGGGCCCGCACAGACGCAGGGTACCAAGAAATTAGATCTAAGTGATCAAGCCAGCAACAAAAAAAACCGCTTACCTCACCTACAAATGAAGGAACAAATTAAGCCCCCAAAAAGAAATAGATTCGCCAGAGTTGCACCCAAAAATCAAAACCTCCATCAACGCAGAACTAGACGCTTGTGGATCACCGCCAAATCACTGATGGGACTTGAACCATAGCCGTGAAGACTTCAGGTATCACACCTAGATAGGTTTCGAAGATCTGAAACCAAAGCTCAGAGAACCGGCACCAGGACCATCCGGGATTGGAGAAACAGAAGATACCAACGGTCCTACATAACGGTTAATTTTAAAACCAAAAGCATGTTAGTACAGAAAGTGGAGAATTCATCCAGTATTTAAGTGTTGTTAATATCAAAATTCAAGTGATTAATCCATATATCCCCATCCACACTTCCAAATCTAGTATTACAAATGAACACTGCTTCAAGGATTAATTTACGTTTGATGAATGGTATGTTGTCAAAGAAGAGGCCACAACGATTTTCTATATTAACCACCAGATAGTAATTTTAAAGCAGAGTAAATGCCATTCCTCATCTCTCAAAGTTATCATTGTGCTCCCAGTGATCATATTCAAGAAATCCTGAAATCTTGGTTCTAAATCACATGAATTGAAAATATCTCTAGTTATTTCACAATCACTAACTAGGTGCATGTAATTTTCCAGATCATGTTTGCAAAGGTGACATCTATTTACCGAAGTGATTTTCAATTTTTCGAGATGATCCTGGGTTGTAATTTTATTGTGTGCCAACAACCACATGAAGTAGTATGCTCTTGGTTCCAACTGTCTCTTTCCAAAATTTTCATAAACTAGGGATCGACTACCTCCTTCCATAAGCAACATATATAATCTTTTGGTTGTTGATTCTCTTTGACTGTAAGAAATGTTAGGGTATGTTGTTGAATCAGACTCAAATGTGTGTAACGCCGTGAAGATTTTCTCTAAAGCTATTTTAACCTCTCTCCCTCTCTCCACAAACCGATAGGGAGCTGATTTTGTAATGATTTAAACCAGTTGAATCTAGCCAGCCAAGATTTTAGGCCTTTATCGACGGATATGGATCGGTTTTTGACAAATGATAGCAACAAAGGAAAAGAACATTCAAGAGAAGGGTACCCACAAAGTTGGTCCTTCGAAAGTGAAGAATGTAAACCATCACCAAGATTTTTCTGGATAACAGATTGCAGGGAGGAAGAGCCCCTAATATGTGATTTCCAAACAAATGAGTGAGAACGTTTAGGGAGGTCCACCCTTGAAGTGAGTTGCACTAATCAATCTAGAAACCCATGGTCTTTTGAAATCGGCAATACGGATTGCGGATTTAGTTAAGAGTGCATCATTGAATGAACAGAGGTTGAGAATTCCCCAACCATCATTTGATTTTGGATGTGTGACTCTGGACCAAGCCACTTTATGGGATGTTTTAAGATCATTCAATCCACCCCAAAGGAAGGTGTGCCTTAGCTTGTCAAATTTTTTTATGATACCAATCGGCATCTTAAGACATGACATCATATGAATGATTACTGGGGTTAGGGAAGAGTTTAGCAAATTGATTCTAGCAGGAAGCAAAATGATTTTTGATTTCCACCCTTGTAACTTTGATGTGAATCTATCAACTGTAGACGACCAATCTTTATTCAACATTCTAACTTTTGGTATGGCAAAGCCTAGGTAGTCAATAGGGAATGACCCCTCTGTCCAACTTAAGATACCTTTAATTTTAGAGGTGTCATCTCTGGACAAGTTAAGTCCGGCACTACAAGAAAAGCAGATTTTACTACTACAATTTTCGTAGCAAAAGAGTGGTAAAATAGTTGCAAAATGGAAGCAACATAAGTTTGCTACCACATGTGGTAGCAAATTCTGTAGTCACGTTGAAATGGTCGCAAACTCTTTGAGACCACACTGTGGTAGTAGTTGTAGTCGCAATAATAATCGCAAGTAGTCATATTATAGTCGCATAGTAGTGGTATACATGAGGGCATAACGACCTTGTGGAACTTGTCACAGTTGTTTACCACCACGTTGGCACTAATTTGTTACCACTTTACCGCTATATTTCTACCATAGTAGTAGCAATGTAGTGCCATAGTAGTCGCAAATTCTGATTATAGAAGAAAAAAATATAATCCAAACATGTGATCTTAAACATGGTCCTCCCTAGAATTTTTGTCCTGTAAATATTGAACAATATTATAATACTTTCGATTCTGACTGCTTACACTATCAAAGAAATCATCACAAAGTAGGAACACAATTAACATAAAGACATGCATCCAAAATTATAATATGCAATAGTTCACGCAGAGCTACATTAGTCATACATATTAAAAATCAAAAAGACAAGACTCGAAGTTTATAACATCAAAATTTAGAAGATAAAATAACTAATACTAAGGTTTCTTTTTCTCCACTTGGTAAACACACTATCATTTTTGACATTGCCTTTGTCCTTTGGATTTCCTTTCTCGTCTTCATATTCTCCTTATGTTCTGAAATGATAACCCCCTTCCTTTGTGATACCATGTATGTCGTGCCATCATCCTCATTCTCCTCATTGTCGTCATCCTCCTCCTCATTTTCTTCATCTTCTTCATCTTCATCAGTCCTCCTCTTTCATTTCCTCGTGATCAAGTCTTGATTGTATTTCCTACAAATCACAAAAGGGATATTTAAATGCTAGAAAATAATTCATTTAGTAAACTACGATCTAAAATTGGTTGATGATGAAAATGTTAGCTATATACCTCAAATGGTCAATGGCCTTAACAACCTTGTTGAAAGAACCTAAGTTTGAATGAATATCATCCACCTTATTCACCAACACACTCACTGTCTGTGTGAGTTGTACAAACTCAGTCTTGGATACATCGGATGTCGGCATGTTGCATGTTGAGGGTGTCTAAAAAACTAGATGCTCCATTAGAACTAGTAGTGAACTTAGGTGGTAACCACCCAAAGTCTGCTTTCTATTAGGCCCCACCTCACGCTCACTGATGACTTCTTTCCATAGACTATCATTGAATTCTATCTCTTCATCGGAAATGGAAACACCAAACTTGGCTTTATACATATCCATGTAACGATCCTACAAATTATTTTTTAGTTTAATATGAAAGAACTAAAAATATATAAGTGATAAGCAGCGTACCAATACCGTCTTTGATTCAGGTGTAGCCCAATCCCCCCCACTTGTATGAGTCGCGGTCCACCATTTGATAAACGTTGGAGGACGTTTATCTGCTCCAAGCTATAATGCCAACATAATAGTCGTCAAACATAAATTTACAAAATGATAATGTAAAATCAAACTTTGTTATTTCTACATACCAGTTCATGCCTCACAGTTCCATGGCTCTTCGATCCACTAGTTGATCTAATACTCTGTTTCCCTCTATTTATCTTTCCTGCTTCAGACCTCTTTTGAAATTTTTCTTGAATGAAAAGGTCACAATAGCGACTCCACCTCGCTGGAGTGCACCACGATGACGCGCATAATTTTGCTCTCTCCTAATCTTCTGCACCATTCCAGCTTCTTGATTGCAGCTTTTCTTGCCCTATAAATATTGTCCTTTACTCGATCTGTTGCTAGCTTTACTAAAGCAAATCGATATATTTCTTTTGTATGACCAGGTGGTAGCACATACAGGTTCTGCACATCAAGTTTCAGTTACAAATAATTATTTCGAAAACAACCAATAAATAACATCACGTAATGAATCTTACATAAACACCATTTAAGATTCGCTCTTGTTCTTCTGGAGTCATGCAACTCCATCTATAATTCGAGCAATCCTGCATAGCTTTGAAGGCCTTCGTGAGTGCTGAGCCACAGCATGGTGATTATCAAGTGTGTACCTGAATTTCAAAATTACTTATTACAAATAAATAAGCATGCATATATATTAATTAAAAGAACTGTTTATAAAGTAGATACCTATCTGGTAGAAATTGCAAGTATTTCCGAGGATCTTGAGTTGGGGCGGGACTTGACGTTGAAGAGTGTCATGGGGCTGGGAAGGATCCTGAGTAATTGGTGTCGGGATGGTGATGAATCTACATTTCATCATCTTTATTCTATTATTTTCTCCTTAAAAACCCTAGTAAATGCGTGTAAATAGGCTTAATTTAGGCATTTTAACATTAATGCATCATTGTGTAAATAGTTTATAAAATGCAGTTTTTAATACCAAAATTATAGAATAAAGAAAAGAAAAGAATAGGAATAAAATATTGTAAATATTTTATGACCCGAAACCTCGAGACCTAGGCATCTCGATGATTGGGTCGCCAAGGAATAAAGTAGGGGGAGATAAGGGCCAAAATACAATAAAAATCCTTTTTATTTAATTCATTCTTTATTCATTTGGGACCTATTTTTGGTTCTACATTTTATACTTCAAATAAAGAAACTTTGTACATGAAAGTTATAGATAATTAAATAAAGAAAAATACAAAATTAATTTCACTCAAAAATATTGTACAGATAAAAAGTTATGATCTGAATAAGATTCCAGAATCCCAACTTCCCATACCCATATCTCACAAATAAAAACTCCAAATGCATCAAACTCACCTTTAATGGTATATAATTTAAAATAAGCTATTTAATGCGGTGGTTTTGCATTTGTCGGAGCTACGGTTTGAAAGTTGAGTTTTGACCCCTATTGTATACTTGTACATATTAAAATATTCATTTTATTATTTATTCATTATTTTTATAATTTTATTAATTTTATAATTTTGTAAATATTGCTTATAAAAAATATGTGTATTAAAATCAGAATAAAAACTCAAAGAAAACTCAAAATAAAATACTTGTATATAAAAGACATAGGTAAAATACCTATATAGATACCTGCAGAATTAATACTTTTATTTTATTAAGTATACAAAATACCTCAGAAAAATAAAATAAAAATATATTAAGTGTATAAAAATACTTTATAAATTTATGAAATAATAAAAATAAATAAATTAATTAAATTCACAAAAATAAAAATAAAATATTAAAAATACATAGATATAGATACCTATAAAGGGTATAAATGGTAACTTGTAATTATTAACCTCATAAAAATAATTAAAAATCACTATAAAATACTTCATAAAAAATAAACACTTTTTATGTTATAATTAAAATTTAATAAACTCATTTACTATTTTTAAATGAATTAATAAAGACGTTTTTGCACGATTTTTCCTAGTCGGTCCACGTGGACCTACCAGGTGGCTCTGACTGTTGACCGTAGGTCAACTGTCTGAGCCATCTCCTGTTCACGTCAGAACCGTGTTTTGTCCTATCTTCTTGGATTTTAGAGGGATCACCTTTCACCAAACCAGGTCGATGCCTTCTGCAAACTTGTTGCTCGAATACCCATGAAACACGCCCAGGGCTTATATTGGCCTTTGGACCCGCGATTCGCCCGATAATCTTCGATCTTCGAGCCGTAGGAGCCACTCTTTCAAAACGACCCCTGTCACTTCCTCCTCCCTTTGAACCCTTCTTTGACCCTCATTTGGCCTCGCTTTGGAGCTCTGGATCGATCTCTGTGACAGGGGGATCTCCAGCTCCTTCGTGCGAGGCCAAGCGAGGGCCGGGGAGGAGCTTCCACCCCATCTCCGGCCACATTGGCCGTGAGGTACCCATCTTGCCGTTTCGCGGCTTGAGGTCCGTTTTCCTTGTTTTTTTCGTGCATTTTCTGACTCGCAGTAGCATTAGGATTAAACCCTCGTTCTTATCTTCAATCCTGACGTTCCCACTCGCCGAAGCCACCCCTCGCCGGAGCTTGCTCCGATGAGCTTCCATCCTCCCTAACCTCCACCTTTTCGCCGACTGGAGGGTCGCGACAATTTGCCCACGACCCTCTTAACCTTTTGTGCGGGAACTTGGACCTTCACGAGCTACTGGAGCCATTTTGGTCGTTCGCCGGTGATACCTAGAGGGCCCTCGCTCCTCCGATATCGCAGGTGAGCGCCGGAAGTCCTCCGGCCATTTTGAGGCTCCCAGTCGATTCAGAGACCTTACTGGAGAAGCTCGGGCCATTTGGCAGCTTCATAGCGCGACAGAAGGGGCGGGGATCGTCGAGAGAGTTCGCTGCGGCGAGGCTTCGTCCCTGTTCGTCGTCGTCTTCTTTCAGTCGTCCGATTGGGCCAGCTCCTCCAGACGTCCAGCCTGTGGCGTTAAATCAGCCAGCATTGCAACTGTTGATCTCCTCACGAGATCTAATCTCAGGCGTCTGATCTGAAGGGGTATCGAGCCGTGGTATTTGATCTGTTGGGGATCGTCGACACGTGGTTAAGTGAAGCATCTTCGGACGTTCGATCCGCCACGTGCGGGGTATTTTGCACATTTCTCCCCTGCCAATTTTGTAATTAGTAGTTACTGTCTAAGCTTTCCTTTGCTGTTTTAAAACTTTTGTAGAAATTGCGAGTAGCCCCCCAAAGTTTTTGGATATTCCATTTTGATCATCGCCTGACCACGTGCGCGTCACGTGGGCTCGGGGTAATTTTGCGAGCATACCCTTGGGCTTCTGGGTATTTGTAATCGGTCCAGGAAGTTTTTAATTAGTTCTATATTTTGTGGACAATTTACATGCATAACCCTGAACGTTTCGTATATTACATAAATGCCCTTTGCCTGCATATAGTTTCTTGTTGTTATTTCTAATATATTGCATGCATTTCTAAAATCCTAAAAAAATCCACAAAAATCAGTATAAGCTCTTGTTTAGTTGTAGAATCATGCCATATTTTTATTTTACATATTTATTGCATTTTAATATTTATAAAAAATCAAAAATGACCATTTTCAGCACTGTTTGCATTATAAAATACATAAAAATTATAAAAACACCCCAGAAAATTCCCAAAAAATATATTTTGCATATTTTAGTGTATTTTAACTCCAGTCCAAAAATCATAAAAAATATAAAACAAAACTCCTAAAAATTACAAACCCAAAAACCTTTATAAAAATATTAAAATCCATAAAAAATCCTAAAAATATAATCTTTGTGTCTAAATTTTCCTTATTTTATTATCTTTAATTGAAAATTAATTGGGTAAATTTTTGTTATTGTTTGATATTTTATTTCAGGGATTATAAATTCATTATGTGGAACGGGGAGCATGCTTGTGTTCCCAAAGCTCATATCTTGAAAAAGTACATCTGAGCAAGGCACATCTCTTCAATCATTCGTATGGGATTTTGGGGGCTTGATTAACAGTACAAGCAAAAATTATCTTACTA